>JAMQGT020004269.1:0-13713 GCA_024447675.2 Pterophyllum scalare | reverse complement strand
TTTTGTAAGTATCTTGGTTCAGTTACGTATTGCTCCACTTCTCAATATTGATGGAAAGGTAAAAATGTGGTAAACACAAAGTCCTTGAAATGTCCACATAACACAAGCAGAGAGTAAAAACTCATAGTGCTTGGGGGAAAGCAGAGCGTCAAACACACGATGAGTAACTGCTTAAAACAAGCTGATGCAGTTTTTGCAACAGGAGGCCTTTATAAACTACTTCTGCCAACAGACTGGCCTCTGACGGAAGATGCATTGTTGAGAAGAATGAAAATTCTCTCTCTCTCTCTCTTCACATCTGTCTACCCTCCAGGGTGCATGCATTGTGGGATCAATATGCAGAAACTGGGAAGATGTATTAGTTTGAGATTATATGTGAGATCCTGGAGACTTGCTTCACTTCCCTTACTGATCACGCTGTAATCATCACTAATGCTGCCCCTGTGGATGGAGTTCATGCTCCTGTTTGTTCCATGAAAGAACAGCTACAGTTCAAGCATGAAAAGTCTCTTTTCCTCTTCTTGGTCTGTTTAAGGCTCCAGATAAGTGTGATAGGAAAGGACTCATACAGCACACGTGCCACATCCAGCCATAATTATGGTGCAACCATGGCTTCTTTTTCTTTTCTTTTTGGGTCTGGAGACATGAGAAGCCTGATGTCATTAGATTAGCTCCGCTTATGCTATCTTTTACCCTAATTAAAATTTAAACTTTAAAGCTGTAAATCCTATTAAATAATATTTCCACTCATGACTGCCAGGTTAGTTGTTGCTGAATGATCCAGGTGTTCTTGCTCATATTTACTTAGTGTTCTTCACTTTTGTAATATTACATGAACCGCACAGTTATTCTGTTTCTTATAAGAAAAACTATACAGATTATTTGACTATCCAGAAATCCAAGCTCACATTTATACATTACACTGATGGGCACTTTCCCAGCAAGGAACCACACACTAGAGATGCAGACCACCACAGCTGTGGTAACAATGATACATGTAAACTTATTATATTGACCAGTACAAGGATAATCCCTCCATTAGAGAGCATGTAAATAAGCTTTAATTAAAGTCTTGTTTGGATTCTTCAAATTAAGATGTATTTAAAAACTCTTACAATCAGTGTGGACTCACTTGGTTCCAGTCTCCCTGTACTCTGAGTACTGTACTCTCAGTGCTGTACTCTGGGTGCTGTACTCTCAGTGCTGTACTCTGATACTGTACTCTGAGTATGTACTGTGAGTGCTTGTACTCTGAGTACTGTGCTCTCAGTGCTGTACTCTCAGTACTGTACTCTCAGTGCTGTACTCTCAGTACTGTACTCTCAGTGCTGTACTCTCAGTGCTGTACTCTCAGTACTGTACTCTCAGTGCTGTACTCTCAGTACTGCTCTCAGTGCTGTACTCTCAGTGCTGTACTCTCAGTGCTGTCAGAACTGTTGTTTGATATTTATGAGCTTCACGTTCAACACGATGATGTCAGTTTCATTTATCGTGGTAACACAGATGCACGCACCAGTATAAAGTGTAAATGCAGTGATGACACCCACTGTGGCTCTGTGGCAGTTCCACAGGCGTATACATGAGGCTTCAGATGCATCTGCAGCGCCTTAATAACCCCTGTCAGCATGTACTGCACAGTGGCTATGGCTGCTGCTATTAATTCTCTCATACACGAGTTTCTCGCCTCCTGAAAAAGCAGACCTGCGTCTCACGCACAGGTTCCCTAAAATGAAGAGTATGACTCCACCTTTGATTTCAGCCATTCTCATCAATTAACCAGGAGCAGGAGTCGAAACAGGGAGCTGACTGATGCTTCAAAGGATCAGCTTTTTTGGGGGGGGAGCCCTGTTCAGTGAATTGTATTCTTTTGTCTGATGTTTGAGGAGGAAGCAGCAAACATTTGTCTGCTGATTATTCATCATCTGCTCATTTGACACCGGAGATCTCCCAGTAGGTCAGTCGGATACGCTGTGCTCCGCAATCTTGCGGTCGAATGGAAAAACTTTGGCTCGTCAGAGATTAAAGTCACCCTCGATTCTGGAAGAGAGAGTGTGAAAGTTAGCCTTCTGTTCCCTTCAGCTGCTCATCACTGAAAAGGGTTCTGAGCTAAATCTAGTTTAGAACCCAATGTATCATTTTTGTCAATCATTGACAGGAGTTTCTCATATATGAGAATTTGAAGTTGTATTTCAGTGGTTATGATAGAGAAAGAGAGTCACATTTAATGCAGTGAAGGTTGCAGAGAATTATGTTTCATCTGAGTGCCACAAATAAACGTGCTTAAAGAAAAACATGCTTTGTTTTTAAGCTGAAAAACAAAAACAGGTTAATTTCCCTGCCAGACTTTTTGCTTTTTTTTTAATACAATTACTGGATACAATTGAGTCTCATTTCACAACGTTTACAGCATTTTTCTTCCATTGAAGTCATAATGGCATCAGCCTCTCTTCAGGGTTTATTTTATTAAAGCATTTTGTCAAATGATGCCGGCCTTCTTAGAATATTCCAAGTAATGATTGGGTCTTCAGAAAAATCCTCATTTGTTTAACCTCTTCTGAAGAACTACGTGATAACAGCAGCTCTTTCGCTCATTCATATAAAAGTGAATCATAGTATGTAAGTATTTAGCCATTTTGTGTCTGTTTGAGGAACAGCTGTGGCTCAGGAGGTGAGAGGGTTTGGCTCCCTCTGGTCTGCATATCAAAGTGTCCTTGGGCGAGATACCGAACCTCATATAAATGGCCCGGATCCACCTCAGAGTGTGATAGAATAAACTGTGAATGTGGCATGTAGCGTAAAGCCCTTTGAGTGGTTGATAAGACCAGAAAAGTGCCATATAAATGCAGTCCATTTACCATTTATTTGTGTGAAATCACAAGCCTTGAGGCAGGAGGGCATCTGTGCACTGCCTCCAATGAAGCCTCTGGGAAGGAGAAAGCAGAAGTCAGTTGTGAGGTTGGATCAAAGCCAGGTGCAAAGGCTGCCACACTGCGTTAGGAGTTACTACCCTCTCCCCCCAGCCCCTCTCCCTCCTGACTGTCTCTCTGTCTGCCTGTGTCCTTGTTTCTCCCTCTGGACTGACTGATGGGAGCTGACATTAGCCTCGATCCCTCACGTTGTATCCGCTGAGCCCTCTCTGAGCCCCCTGTCTTGTCTCTTAATGCCTAGGCTCTGTCTCCTACTCTGCACTCACAAACCTAATCACCCTGCCCTCCCCTTCTTATACATGTGTGCGTTCTTTTACTTCACTCTCTGTGAGGACTTTGAGACTCGCTGCGCTGATTACGATGACATTTTTGGATGTAGAGGAGTTTATATTAGTGCTGGATTGGCTCCCATTTACATGTTAACATGCACAATTAAAATGTTTTAATTAACCGCTCTAACTGCTTTTGTCCACGCTGGTCTCAAAAATATTTCTTCCTTCCAGGATTTGCTTTCTGTAGCACAAAATTCCCCGGAAGAAATCCACTTGATCTAAGGAGCACTTACCCAAAGCCTCATCTTAGCTTTATCTGAACTTTGAAATTCAGTTTTTACAGCTGTCTGAGATCTTTTGCTGGAATTCCATTAGCAAAGGTTACATGCATTGAGTGAGTTAGACTAGATATATGAAAGAGCCTTTGCATTGAAGGAGCTCTGCGCAGACCTAAAACTGCTTCTGCAAGAGTCTGACAACAATGTGACTCAAATGAAGCCAGGAAATATAGCTTTGCTTTACCTTTTCCATTCCAATCGGGGAATTAGTCTGGTGCAGTGCATTGACTTTGCTTTGTCTCCTTCTGTCCTCTCACTTCGTTCAGATTCTTCCAGTTCGTGACATTTGACCTTTATGAATGGCACTGACAGATTTATTCATATAATATGCGGTAAAGTAATCAAAACTGCCCAAACCCGACAGACTCTGTTGACTCAAGGTTTTTTTTTTTTTTTTTTTTTTAATTGTTAATATTAGTTGGGTTTTTATAGCTAGCGATTTCCAGCGGGTTAAAGCTGTCTTTGAACACTGTTTTTTAAATGCCTGCTAGATGATGCAATAAAAGAGATGAAAAGTTTGGTCTTAAATGGGACGTATGTTTGATACACAGCTGAACCAAAAAGGGTACGTATGGATTACTTTATTGATATGTAAGAATCAAATGATTGACACCTGATTGTATTTGCTAATAATGATATGACTATCATCCCCCTTAAATTGAGGTCCAGATTACACACATTACAAACTTTGTGTTTGTCTGCGAGTGTATTTTTAGTGACTTAAGTTCAAAACAATCTGAGTCTGCCTGATTAGAAAATTATCAAAAGGACTCCTGGTGGCGACATGCTCAGGAGAAGTGACCTGATTCTCCTGCTGCAGGAGAGAAACAAACTGCCTTAAAGAAAGACCACCATGTCTACTCAGATAAAGAAAAACAAAGCCATAAAACGGGCACTAGTGATGCACACACCGAAGGAAACATGGCTGCTGAGCTAACAGAGGAGCACACTGAGACCTCCTAAGACACGAAGGCCACTTTATCCAGGGTGGAAGCCACTCTAAGGGATGTACTGGAGCACACAGCACAACTGCAACAAGAAGGAAGAGACTGAGGGAAGTGGAGGACATAACATTAAAAAAGGCCTGTTCGCACAGAGAAGCAAACTGATTGGTCAAGTGTGACGACTGAACGACATGGAGTGAAAGGAGGGGACGAGAACAACAAAATGATTATAATAACAAACCTGATGCTCACATCACCTAAACTAATGGAGGATTCAGACCCTTGTGCCAAAAGAGCTCACGGATCCCTGACGTATCAAGGAATTGGCACTTTTTGTACAAAACATTGACTGTTGTGGGATTCCATCAGAAGTTTGTAGGCTGGAAAATGTTATACATATGAACTCAAAAGGGCATGTCAGAGTGATGCTGTTCAGAGTTTTTCTGTCTTGAGAGAAAATCCACCAAAGAGATTCTCAGACTCTTCCTCTATAATGTCACTAATACAGCAACATGGCAACATTAAGAGAGTAAATAATGATGACCAATTACAGATTTCTCCTTATGCCCATAATGAACTGGCATATATGTGACCCAGTTCCTTAAGCTGATGAAGAACTTAGAATATGGAGAACCCTCAGGTTATCAGATCCATCAATATAAGTCTGAGGCATTAATTTATTATTATTTTTTAATCTCTTAGGCTCTGATGTTGGGCCAGTGGCCTTCACAGTTAGCTGGAGCATTTACATTTCTAGTCTAATCATGGATTTAGATACATGGGGATTGTCATAACCTCTGACCTATCACAGGTGTTCAAAGCTCTGGAAAGCTGATGGATGAAATTACAGCCAACAAATAAAGTGGTACCCCCCACCACCACCACCACCACCATTTCTATTAGGATGAGTCAGAAACAATACGACCTCTCTGTGTTCCAGTCTTTACCTATAGAAGTCCTTAGCTCTACATTTATATCTATTTATAAATGGCCATTTACCTTCATGTGGGGAAAAAAACAAAGAAAAAATAAATTATTTTTTTTAAAAAGACCCTCTGCCTAAAAAAGGGTCCTAAATCTGTCCAACCTGAAGAAACACTTTGAAGCAGCCCAGCTCCACTCAGTGGTTCCATGGATATCTCGAGATAAACAAAAGCATCTGTGTTGGGATGGAACAGAGCGAATGCTCAAACGCATTTATGGATATCATCCCGTTCAAGAGTCAAGATATCTGGAGAGGAAAAACCACCTTAAAAATACGGTCCACTCTAAGAAAGAAACTAAGACTCGTGACTTCAGCTTCCGGAGCAGGTGAAGCTTTCACGTGATTCTCACTTTCTTCCCTCCAAACTCGAAGCAGGGTTTAGAAAGTGGGAAGAAGAAAAAGCCTTAATAATGTACAGCTGTTTCAAGCAGAGGACTCGATGTCCTTTGAGAAGCTTCAGCACAAATATGACCCTTCAGAACATTATTTTTTTAAGTACCAACAGCTGAGACACAAAACATGGGACAAGCTACGTGCCTTGGAACAGTTCATTATGCTAACATGATGAATTGGAGCTATTAGAAAAGAAGATCATATCCTACATATGTAAGATATTAGAAGAAGAACCGGAACAATTTGGACATCAAACAATACTATAATTCCAGAAACGTGGAAATGATCCTGTGCACAGGGACAGAGAATAATAAAGAGCACTACTTGGACAGATTTTGAGTGGAAAGTTTAAGATGAGATTTATTAAAATCCCTCTTGCCACATGGAAATTTGGGAATATCTCAGATCAGAGCTCAGATTTGGGGGGGCTGCGGCCTGGTAAGAGACCAGATACATGAACATATCTTTTTACTGGGAAAATATACAAAATTAAATTAAAAATAAAACTGTCCCCAGAACCATGGGAATACTACCAGAAGGATTAAAAGGCAACAATTGGATTTTCCTACTGAGTCTTGTCATTAGTTGATAAGATGATCCCAGTCTGCTGACTGAGGCCGCAGCAGTGGATTAAGGAGGTTAGGGTGGTTTACCATATGGAACTCATAACTTCAAGATTACAACTAAAAGCATATTCAATAAAATGGGCCCCAGTTACCTCCATATCTCCTCATTTGATGTGATCTAAGAGAAATAGAATCATGTTGTTGGTGCTACCACTCATGTTTGCTCCTCATCCATCTAATTCAGCTGTGAATGATACATGTTGTAACTTTATTCTGTATAATCTGAGTTAGTTTGAATGCCATTATTTGTTCCTTTGCTTTCCATGGACCGGCTGCTGGTTTAGTTGCACCTACGCTGTGTCTGTGAAAAGGAGCCGTGAGTGATCTGATTGGATTTGATGAATGAACAGTTAAAAAGAAAAAGAAAATTATTTATCCAGCAGAAGTGCCACAAAGGGCTTTCTCTTTGACACTCTGCTCGATCCTTTTTTCTCTGTTACTTCTGTTGAGATTTCTGAGCTGCGTTTCACTCGTTACGGCTCCTGCAACATTTTAACCCTTCATGCGCCGCCGTTGGTCAAAGCCGTGGGCTCCATGAGCCTCCTCATTGCTGATCCATCATCCAGGATGCTGTCATGGCTTCGTAACATATCAGAAGTCTTTAGGTGCGTGAAAACTGCTCATATTTTGAATGGATCATCGGTATAAACATGGATCTAAGTTAGAAGCTGGATTAAGTGGAGGGATTGATCAGAATTAATTTGTACTAAAATTATTTAAATGAATATGATCAGGCTGCTGCAGCAGGTCGAAGCTGAAACTGGGTCCAGTCTGGCTTATTTAAGACTAATGGAATATTATGGTTGTCTGATCATTTCTTGCCTTCTACTATTTTTCTGTACTTCCATCCACTGTCAGTCACTCCCAGTGGACTCCTGTACAGTGGAAATTCTCCTCTGTAGGCATACATCGGTACTGCACTGAAATCTGTCACACTCACCGATGCTGTTTGATTTTTGCCGGTGCCTGAAACATCTCCTATGTGCTAATATTAAAAAGCAAATGAGTTTAACACTCCTTTGCGTACTTGTGGTGCCACATGGGAAGTTTGTTATTGTGGTCCTCGGTGCCAGAATTAAGAGGGGCTTCTGTTAAGTCAACAGTGCCCCACATCTCCTGCAAGAATCTGACTTAAACTGTGTGCATATAAACAGTGCCAGCTTCTGGTTATTGTTCATGATGGTTTTGATCCAAAAATTCATGACAAGTGGCATCTCATGGGGGCTGCAGGGTCGTCTACTGCCAGGGATAGGACAGACAGTACTGACCAATCACTCACTGTGTCTGGTCAGTAAGTGTTGCCTCAGGTGTGCGCTCCTTCCTGATGGAATAAAACTCTGTTTCATGATTTTTGAACTCTGACATGTTAAACAACTGGAGCCGGACTGAGAAACAAAACGAGTGATATTTTATTTCTCTTAGAGTCTGCTGCTTTCTGACCATCAGAAACTGAACACAAAAGTCCACAAACCTTTATTGACAGAATTAAAATCTCCTCTTGCACGATCCTTCAGCCAGCAAAGGTCGCCGCAGGCACGCTTGCAACGTAACACACAGGAAAACAAAACGCAAAATAACTCACAAACAAATGAGTTTATCAGATAAAGGAGCACTTCTCAATCATTGACTGTCAGTAGCTCCAGTCTGGAGTGTTGTGGTCTATTCTTTTTTACTTTAGCAGTTTGAAAATAATTGGATTTATCCTTGAGCAGAGGCGGAAATAATGAGGCCACTTACAGTTCCAATTCTGTGTGTGTGTGTGTGTGTGTGTGTGTGTGTGTGTGTGTGTGTGTGTGTGTGTGTGGTCAGACATCACAGCGAAGGAGTTCATTGAACTCGGGAGGGGGTGAGCAGCGAGGCCGACTGAGCTGCTGGTGGAGCTTCCTGTCTGAGATGCTCTGGGTTCCGCCTGATGACATCAACATCTTCAGCCTGATGGACGTGAAGGAGCGGATGCTGGACGTTCGCTTTGCTGTGCACAGTGGCCCATCGTTCCTTCAGGCCTGAGAGAATCCATGCTGGCGGCCTCACAGCAAAAACGTGGCTGCGTCTTGCGTCCTTGGGCACAGCTTTGTCCGCACTGCCACTCGAGGTGTTTGTAATAAAATCCTCTCAGCCTGATTGCGTCATCTTGCGGTGGTTGGGCTCTTCGTTGATTGACAACACTAACAACCTACTGACTGATGCTCACACAATCTATCCAAGTATACCTCAGAGACTAAACTCCCTTGTAAGTCAAGTCACTAACATCTCAATTATGCGAGCAAGCCTTCCAAAACCTCTCTCTCTGTGGTTGCAGTTCTTGGTTACAAGCAGAAGTTTTGCCTCCAGCAATGTTTTGGCTGACGTCTGCATTAAATTGTAAGATATCAGGTGCCAGTCAAAATCTATGACGTTTTCTCAGTTTGTCGGATGCAGGACTGACAGTCACAATTCTACACAAAACGCAGTACACACAACATAAACCAATCAAAAGCCAGTATGTGTCAGATTTCTCAGATGACCTCAACACGGAGGCATAGAGGGTGACTAACCACTCAGTTTGTTCACAGCTAAGACTCTGGTATGGTACCATGCAGTCACACCAAAGCTGCCTTCTCCACAACAGTCTTGGGTCATTCTGAGTTTTGATTAGATTGATTTAATAACATATTATGTTAACTTAACCACAATATTACAGCCTTGTTACTACTGCACAGAGCCTGAAACTGGAAGTCAATGGGTCAACATTACATAGCTTTCTGTACTTTTGTCCACTTTCACCCTGGTGTCAGTGGACCTGGACACATGTTTCCACGAAATGTATTTAAAGCATCACTAATGATGGGAAACTTTGCTATCTTCTCTGGAAAAACATATTTGACCTGAACTCCCACAGTCTCTGAGTTTTTGAGAGAAATATTTAAATAATCTAATCTATATCTTTTCCAGAATCACTGTGGTTTCATCCATCAAATGCCAGACTGTGGCTGTGTTGTACACAGCTGTGTCATTTCACACCTGTAGCACACAGTGAACGTGCCACTGAGACAGAGGGACCAGTCGAGGTACAGCAGCTGTCAATCCAGGAAGCAGAATGATATCATTGCTGCTTGATGGCCATGTAGGTACTGAAAAAAAGTGCAGCAGCGTATCCTGACATGGGGATGCTCATCCAGCTATATATCAAAACCACTAGTCGTTGTCCATAAACAATAAGCTGTCATAAATGGGGAAAACCTGTCTCACCTGCTTTCACAGCAGCGTAGGCGGCGCTGACATGCAGCAGTAATATTCACTGAGCAGTGCTTTCTGCTGTGATCTCTATTGCTTGAAAACAGCTCCACTTTGCAGTCCTGACAGGCCAATTGACCTACAAAAACAACCCCAGTGCATCAGTTGTCTGTATTTCCCAACACACAGTTTAAGTGAAATAAGCTGTTTTCTGTGGATTATGATTTTTCTGCTTACAGCTGGGTCAGATCATTAATTCCTCAAAATCATTATTAGACACCCTAATCCTGGTTAACTCAATATATATATATATATATATATATATATATATATATATATATATGTGTGTGTGTGTGTGTGTGTGTGTATATGTATGTATATATGTATGTGTATATGTGTATACACACACACATACATACATACATATATATATATATATATATATATATATATATATATATATATATATGTATGTGTGTGTGTATGTATATATGTATGTGTATATATGTATACACACACACACACACACATATATATATATATATATATATATGTGTGTGTGTGTGTGTGTATGTATATATGTATGTGTATATATGTACACACACACACACACACACACACACACACACACACACATATATATATATATATATATATATGTGTGTGTGTGTGTGTGTATATATAAAAAATATGGACTGCACACCTGCAGTTCTGTCCATAAGTATTTCACCATTTATGTTTTTTAAATGTTGCCTTAGTATACTAGTTACAGTGCAGACTTTCAGGTTTTTTTTTAAGGGGTTCAACAAACAAACTGCATTAACAATTTAGGAATTTCAGCCTCTTTTCTGCACAGTTCCCCTTTTACAGAAGCTCAAACATAATTGGACAATTAAGAACAATTGTTTCCTTTTATTCCATGGCAAATTAAGGAAGATTAAAGATCTGAAGTTAACATTTGGTAGCTGTTCACTTGTTGTTCATTGTCCATATATTTATGGACCTAATGGTAGATGTTTAATGTACCTTTTTTTTAAAATGAGAACAGTGATTTTCCTGCTTGTAGCTCTGCTGTAAATGGCTTTCCCACTCTGACAAACGATAGACACAAAAAGTAAACTGGTTATTATTAACTGGTTATAAATAAACTACTTTGTACACTTGTACTGCCCTTAAACTACTGAATACTGTCCAACAGTACCTGTTGGTTCAGTACACAGCTATCACGCTGGCTACTGTTAAATGAGAAAGATGGATGGTTTTATGGCATCTAGCAATCATCAGTATGTCTGTCTTTGTAAGGGTTAACGGTCTAATCAGTTGAAATATCTGACATTGCTGGTTGAGGTCAGAGGTAACTATTGAATCATGGGAGAGATTGGATTCTCATCCAAACTCTGAACTGGGAATCCTTGTTTCTGCTGCTATGCACCTAAAAACTGTGATGAGCTGAAAATATTTCTCACTGTTTAAGACTGTGTGGTTGTGTAAGGGAAATGGCTGTTTTAAGTAAATTGATTTTCTTGAGTCTGTGTTGATGCAGTTTGTTCAGGTCTCTCCACCAAAAGAAACCTCGATTTCTGGCACAAATAAACTTAACCAAGTAACTAAGTAAAAACAGATGCTCATTTGTTCTGACAACTTCATTTATTTATTCTGCACCACATTAGTGGTTGTGCATGACAAGAAAACAGGATGCAACAGCCAAGTGAGCATCAAAAGTGTCTGAGAAATTGATGGATTTAGGTCATTTTCATCTACATCATGTCTCATTAAAGTGAAAGCAAAGCTCACAGTGAAAGACACCAGCCTTGACATCCAAACTCTTCAACTTAATTTCTTTTGCATAGCACTTCTGTAAAGGATGCTTTCATATTTTGACTGCCATTTTTTTAAGTGCAGGGTTGGAAGATTGATGCCCTTTTCATTTATCATACATTAGCCAGGAAATAAATATGTGACGAGGCTGATGATACAAATGGAAGTGTAGCAGCATCTGTCAGACATATGATCTGCCATGCTGAGTGCATTTAACATACCATTTAACATTTTGTTCAGGGAAAGAAAGAAATTCTTCCCATGAGTGACCTGTTGGTTTTACATTTTCTACCTATTTTTACCCACTAACGCTGCTTTCTCCTGCTTAGTAACCAGTAACTGGCCAGTAATCATTCACAGTTTTGTGCACTTACTAATTAGCGGTTTAATTTGAAATGCATTTAAACAGATATTCTCGAGTTCTGCATGCTACATGTCAAATAAGTCATGCAGTGACAACTCCAATAAAGTAACTATATTAACTGGTGCTTAAATTGTTGCTAGATAGAAAAACTGCCCCAGCAGACATTTTAGCTGATTTGAACGTCGTCTGTCGCACAAACGTGTCACTCTCCAAACGCTCAATCTTCGAGATAACACACAGGTCCTGTTGTCCATGCCCAGAATTTTCTAAGGTTTAAAAGGTTGAAGTACGATAACTTTTTTGCAGTAGCGTCATCTCTCATGAGTTGGGTGGGTGATATATTTGTGTATCCAGATAATGATGTGCTTCGTACTGCAACAAATGAGGATGATGTGTCTGTTTTCAGCTGAGATATGGCCAGAAATATGCGTTAAATGGAGTTTCCCATGTTAAATTCAAGCGGCCTGTAAATCCAGACTCTGGACTGGATCCAGATGATGTTCAGTTTGGCTCTAGTTCATGGCCCTCCACAACTGTGTACCAAATATCCAACAGGTTTTGAGGGAGATACACCTGTAGACAGCGTGTACATTTGAGACTTTTCTGGATGTCTTTGTTTTTTTGTTTGGTTTTTTTTTTTACCTTGACCCAATTATAGTAACAATGCAATCAGGTGATCCAGGGGTCACCAGCCATCTTTCCTGCAAATTCAGTATGAATCGCTAAGACTGGTAGTTTTACTGCAGTACTGTTAGCAGTAATTCGGGGGCGGGGTTAAAAAGTAGGGACAGGAAACACTGCTGGAAAATTGACTGTGACGAGAGTCATATTTTGGCACAAGATGAGAAACTTATGGCTAAGAGCAGATGTGTGATTTCAGAATATGGATTTGAATTTATTAGGCTGGTTAAACAGTAGTACAAAATCCCCTGATATGTGCAGGCAACCTGCTGAAGATGGTAAAAATGCAAACTTGTTGCAGACAGTAATTTTATCAGAGTGGATGAGCCACCCTGAACTACCAATCCTGCTGCCAGCAACAGCAGTTTTCTGTCTCCATTTATAAGAGGCTGTTTGTAAGTTTTTGATTTACATATTCTTTTAATTAGTATTATCATTTGGCAGCTGAGCGTAAGGTTTCCCTTAGAACATGAAATTAAAAGGTTCCAGTGCAGTTTCCTCATAAAACACATGTCGTGATTACTTTGCTGTATATCCTTGAAGTCTAACAGTTTTCTTCCTTGTTGTCCGTGTGGTTATTGTGTAGTTCCGAGCTTACAGTGTAAGATTGCTGTGTGAATTGGTGCTCTGTAATCTATCCATTCTTAGCTGCTTATCAAAGTCAGGGTCACTGGGGGGCTGAGGTCCGTCCCAGCTGTCATCGGGTCAGAGGCGTCATGCAGTCTATCAAAGCGCCAACACAGGAAGACAGACAATCATTCAAGCTCACGTTCACACCTGCAGCCAATTTAGAATCATCTGTTAAATCAAATTGATTGGATTAAAACAAAAGTATTATTTCTGGCCATATCACTAAGCCCCATCACAAGGTTCAAGAGATGATGAGCATTTTGGTTTTCCAGGAATTTTACTTAACTTACTTTGCCAAATGCCTGATTGACAGTGACATGTTGAGAGTCACTCAGTCCGTTCCTGTGCTGAGGCATACCGGCATTTATACAGTTCAGAAAACTGTTCATATTGTGTTTGAAACCTCAAGGAGATCACAATTCAGAGCAAAAAGCTCATGATAGTGTTGAACAAGGACCAGCACGGAGTCTGAATCCCCCTCTCAACATGGACACGATTCAGTCTCTGAGGCTGGAAACAGCT
>JAMQGT020004268.1:0-19179 GCA_024447675.2 Pterophyllum scalare | reverse complement strand
CAGAAAAAGCTACTACCACTGACCAGGGGGAATCTTACTGGATGCCACACACACACACACACACACACACACACACACACACACACACACACACACCACACACAATAAAGTTACTATGTATGTTACTATGTGTAACTTTATTGTGCGTGTTGTGAAGACCCTTCATACTGCTGAACCTTTACTTTTCTTTGGTAAAATGTCACACACAATTACATCTGACATTTTAGACTTCATGTGGATTATGTTTAAGATGAGCTAAAATTGGAATTCTTGTTTTTTTATTATTTTTAATTGGTAAAATATTTATTGTAGTTTGTTTTAAATTTTTCAAAATAAAACAAATCTGATTTCCACATTGAAGGGTGACTGGTACCTGCCATTGCTGAAAGATACTTTTCAGATGAATCAAGCACATATTTTTAACATATGTTTTTGTTATTCTTCAAAGACCATTTTCTGCTGTAAAAACCTGTGAAAGTAGAGAGTGTGTAATCTTTCATCCACCCCTTTTCATTCTTCTTCACACTACTGTTTCTGCCATATTTGGTATAGATAACAGCTCTCTTGTTTCATAAAGAAGAAAAGTGTAAATCACATTGTTATTATCATGGTCTGCCTGCTGGCTTGGCTGTTACTTGCTCCTCATTTGTATTGCACTCTCTGTCTCTCTACTCTGTGTTTGTGTGTGTTTACCACACCTTTGTGTTTCAGTGGGCGGGTCCTCTGGGGTTCCTACTCTGCTGTTGAAGCACACCTGTTGGAAATCTGTTTGTCTGGCTGCTTCTTAAATAGAGCAGTGACCTTCAGTCAATGCTGGATTGTCATTCAACTCACCTTAGTGACAACGGCTCTGTTGTTCACCTTGACTTGGACCCCTGCCTGTTTGCAAGAGAGAGCAGCTGTTTATGGACTTACTATTCAAAAGAAACAGAACTCACCCTGTTTGTTCTTAACTGCTGGAATCATAAATAAACCTTTTAGTACAGGGTGCATGTTTTGAGTCCACTCGCTTACTGTGCCATGACAGTTATAGCACATCCTCCGGCACTTCTGGTGGAAAACCAAGACATTCCCAAGCTAGTTGAGACATGCACATCCACAAGAGGACAATTGTGCAAATGCACATATAATAAGATGCTGCTGGCTTTTTTTGTGATGGGAGTGGTGTTGACCGTCCAAGAGAGATCATAGATGTGAACACCTAAGAACTTAGAAAGGGAACCTCTCCACACAGATACCATTAATCAGCAGAGGTACAGAGTCCTTGTTGGGCTTCCTCTTAAAATCTAGGACCAATTCCTTGATTTTTGTGGTTTTTGAGTGAGAATGGCTGTCTTGATAAGTGTTTGCCATACTTGCGGTCCAGAAAAAGACAATGGTTGAAATACTTGCAAATGGGCAGGCACAGTCTAAATGGCTGCTGTGGACAGTGGGCAGGCAGGTGAGTTTTCATGACAGGAAGGTTTTCCAGAGTGACACTGAGAAACTGCTGACAGAAGGTCTGAACATGGCTGGAAAATCCAAGGGGAAGAACAAGTAAGGTTTTCAGGAAACGGATCCATAGTGGATCCCATAGTGGAAATAATAATCAGGCCAACTCCTAAATATGCTGCCTCTCCATTGGAAACAACTGGTAGGTGTGCAGGGTGGGCCCCAGGAGCTGACCCACCTAAAAGTGGAGCCTTTGGAATTAAATCGCCCAGAATCACTTAAAGAGAGAGAGAAACCATTACCCAAACCGCCCCAAACCATCACTGTTAACAGTACAGTACTTGATGTATAACAGGGCAGTCTCTGCATGTTAAATCAGATTCATCTGTGCAAACGATTCCCAATCAGTCTGTTTGAAGCAATCCTAGAACTGGGTGAGGGCTGTTTCTGACCAGGTTTTAATGGTCTTAATGCTTGTCTTACTGTCCTTCTGAGGGGAATGTATGCTGGAACCAGGAGCAGTGAGATGTTGTCTGACTGGTCCATGTGATGATGAGAAACAGGTGGAATACATAAGATCTGATGGGATTTTCTCTCTCGTTGCACAGATCACATGTTGCACAAAGGAATACAGTCTTCAGGCATGCTTGGTTGAAATCCATTGCCACGGCCTGCACACCATCCACGTGATCACATTACTGTTTATTTACGATATCCAGCAGATGGCAAGAGCTATGATAACATTAGCATTGAAAGGGATATAAATGACACTAATTGCCTCTACAAATAATTTTCAGGGTAGATAAAATGGTCTGCAAAGTAACGACAGGGTCTCCAGCCTCCATCGCTGGATGGATGGATGGATGGGTTTATTCTGTTTAGTCTCCTGTTATTTTCTGAGTCATCCCCATTCCATCCTATTGTGTTTAGTTTCTGTGTTAAGTCTCTGTCTCTGTATAAGATACTCCCTTGTTACTTCCTGTTTTATTTTGATAGTCCATAGTCTTATGTTATCCCTTAAGGTTGTGTGCTCCTCTGGTCCTTGTTCCTTCATTCTGTGATTTCTACTATTTATTTTTACTGGACCCATTCCCATGTGTGTTTTTGGCTTTTGATTGTTTCCTAATCATCTAAACGTCTTGCAGCAGTCCCGAATGTTGCTGTTAGCAGCAATGTCATCATCCAACTCATCCCAGCTCATGCACAATAAATCTGGCATTCATCAGGAAGATGCTCGGCAATGGAAGCCTGTGAGGTAGCTTCCTTAGCATGGCTAGCTAGCAGTCTTGACCAGCATCCTTGCTTCTGCTTCCTCTCCCTCCTCTATATTTGCTGCCTGCCAGTGGTGACAACAGTCCACAGAGCCCAGTGATCTGGTGATGTCCTCCAGAATATTGTGTGCCATCTGAAAAGCTTTTTGACAACTTGTACCCTGTGATGACATAGTGACCTTGAAAAAGTAATCTAATTTCTGATTACTCCTTTAAAACGTAATTTAGTTACTTCACTGATTACTTAATTTTAGAAGTAACTAAGTTAGATTATAAGTTACTATTTTAGTTACATGAAAGCACATAGGAACATTGAAAATTGCTTTTTGGAAGATGATCTCTTTTTAGCACAACAACCTAGATAGCACTTTGTTGCCAGCACAGAGTTTTTAACCAACCTTGATGTTGTCATCTTTTGCTGACACAAACTCAAACTAGTGCCTGTATTTCAGCTAGAAAACTTGCATCTCCCTCCTCCCTCCAGTGTTTACGTTTGTGTCGCTGTGTGCTTTTATTGTCCTCATGCTGAAAACAGGACTTAGCATCAGTCAGACATCACTCAAGATGCAAGAAGAAAGCAAATATATATCTTTTTACTGAGGAAAATGACAACAATAGTAACACACAGTGACTTGGATAAGTTACTTTAATCTGATTACTGGTATGGAAATAGTAACTCGTTACATTACTCATTACTGGAAAAAAGTGGTCAGATTAGAGCAACACGTTACTCTAACATCACTGGTTGTACCATAGTCCTAGGTTGAAAGGATCTCTATGACTATAGACCTAGTCTGCTCAACTCTGACATGGAAACTGTACCAAAACACACAAAAAGTGCACCAAGACAAGATCACGCATGCAAATTTTCTTTGGTCTTTCAGTGATACCATTACATTTATTTTAGGTCTATATTTTTTTCTGGTATATTATGTCAACCTCTGCAAACAAAGAACCAACTAAAACAATACTGACAACTTTCCTGCCATATCCTGGCTCCCTCCCCAGGATTCCAACATCTGACAAACAGTAGCATGCACTAACTGAAAATAATGAGGACTCTTTTCCCAAGACAAAAATATTTTTTAACTTGATGAAGTAACATTTTACCCTTCATCACTGAAATGGGCTGTGACAGCAAATGTCTTGCACACTTACAGCTCTGATCCTCACCCTCAGGCAGCTAAAATGGACTAATGGAAGATGGGGATTACTTTTTGAACCAATACAGACAATTGGAGTTTTGGCGTCACTGCAAACTGCAATAGTCAGCAGCTTGATCAAACTCTGATATATTGTATTATGGTAACATGGGACAGAATAATCTATCTCTTCCTCAGATTGACTATATTAAATATCCATTCTGAACCACTAATTTAAAATAATAAATTAAACACTGAAAATTAAAAAATATGTAGTTTCAGGAAATACTTTGAAAACTACTGCAGTTTTTAATTTAAAATACAAAAGCATTGTTCACTTATGAGGTCATTCTCCAATAAGGGTGTCAATTAGCTACATTCAAAATGTATTAAAATGTCATTTAAACACCTAGTCCTTCAAGATACATATTGGACATATTAATGGTCCCATTGTTTTAATGTTCCAATAAAAAGGTTAGGACAAAATCTATCTGGTATGTACACTGTAGCAAATTTGGCCTCAGTTTAGTAAAACATGACTAAGGCACATTTTGATTTGGCTGCTTCCAAAATATGTAATTTGGTTCCTTCATAAATTACCATATGACTCAGTGATGTAGCCTCATTAACAGAAATGTCCTCAAACACAGAATAAATCTATTTGTTATCACATAAAATACGCCCTTTGCCATAGGCTTTTTTGACTCATTCTATAAAATGCTATATGAGCTTATTGGACTAAAGAGAGCACCGGGGTCACAGCTAACCCATTTCTGTGGATTTAACACTTTCTTCATTTAGAGAAGAACACATGAAACCTGCTGGTCAGAAATAGTGTGTGAATCTTTATGGTCACAGGACTGTACATATGGCATTATACCTACGCCTTTGGAAATCTGTGACAATAGACTTAAGATGTTAGATGGTATCAGGGGTGCCTTTGTGATCTTGTATAAAATGCATGTTTTCAGGACAGAATTGTGATTTTTCCTAAAACCATGGCAGGTGGACAGTAGTTTGGAACATAATACAATTAATTATCTCTTCCAATTTTTTTAAGATCTGAGACTCAAAAGATGGAAAAGCTCATGACATAGCACATAGAGCTGTTCTTGAAAATTGCAGTCAGTCCTCCACCATCACCTGAAGACTGAGGCGAGCTGACAAATCTAAAATTAGTAGGACACAGTTCTGTAAGTGGGGCGTGATCCATCTCCCTCTGCCATGTTTTCGGGGTGGCTGTAGGTCATGAGGTAGAGCAGGTCATCTACTGATCGGAAGGTCTGTGGTTCAATTCCTGGCTACTCCAGGCTGCGTGCTAATGTATCCTTGGGCAGGATACTTAACCCCAAGTTGCTGTTTGATGTAACTGTTGGAGTGTGAATGTGTGTGAATGCTAGATAATAAAAAAAAAGCACTTAGCTTAGCTAATCATGGAAGTGCTTGTGTGAATGGGGTAAATGTAAATGTGTTGTATAAGTGCTTTGAGTGCTCAGACAGAGTAGAAAAGCGCTATATAAGAACTAGTCCATTTACCATTTCAGTCAGAAACAGGAAATCCAGGTCCTCCGACATAATATAATCATTTAGAATAAATGACTCATTTGAGACGGAGGCGTGAAGCTGGGGTCCCCACTGAAGACAGTCACGGCAAAAAGTGCTGGAACCATGAAGTCAGTCCACTCACCACCAAGGAGGCTACCACAGCTGCAGGAGAGTCAGGAGAAACCTGACAAAAACAACATGTCCTCCTGGGTAAATTCAGAGGTGGAAATGAGTCATAACTCCAGGAACCAGGAGGTGCCAGGCTAAACATAAGGGAATGTCAATTTTTCCAGCAGTTCCACATGTCCAAAAAACTGCAGTCTCACCTAATTTCCAGCTCTACGTCCCCTCTTCCTCTTCCCGCACTCACCAAAGCCCCAGCAGTGCACAGTTCGCCTCTTCATATCAGCAGTAAACTGGACTGGACATTTTAACACTGATACCCTCTATAGGAAGGAACAAGATGTTCTTCATTGGGATGCTAAGGTTGTTCATTGTCTACACCAAACTCCTCAATGTCTTCTACCAGTCTGTAGTAGCAAGCGCCTTGTTCAATGTTGTAGTGAGAAGTGGCATGAAGTTGAGGCCAACAACCAGAACAAGCTGGTGAGGCTCTGTAGCGGGTCTGCAATTGGTCACTGTGGAGTCGATAGCAATCAGGAGGATTAAAGACAGAATCCATCCAGGACAATCCCTCTCATCCATAAAATGAGGAGCTGTGGCAGCTGGGACGCTCATTGGCTCATTTCACTTAAGAGTTGTACTGAGCACTTCAGGTGTTTGTTTGTGCCCACTATCATCAGGCTCTATAACAGCAGCAACCCCACACCAGATTAGTTACATTACACAGTCTCCATGTAGTTATGAATATACAAATCAAAATGCATACTCTTTTAATTACAATTGACATTATCATTATCACAACTGTTTATTATTCTAATAACTATTATCATTGTTACAATGTTATTGTTATTTTTTATTATTATCATAACTGATACTATTAGTATATTGCTATACTAGTGCTGTCATTATTATTATTATTATTATTATTATTATTATTATTATATTACAGCATCATTGCATATGTACACATATAGGCTACATACAAAGTAAGATACTCATAACAGTTTGGCAAATATTGTACTACTAATTTGGGGTTTTCATTAGTTGGTAGTTATAATTATCAAAGTTAAAAAAACAAACATTTGAAATATATCAGTCTGCGTGTAATGAATGAATGTAATATACAAGTTTCACTTTTTGAATGGAATTACTGAAATAAATCAACTTTTTCATGATATTCTAATTTCATGACCAGCACCTGTATGTGATGGTGGTGCAGGATGTACATAGATTAAGAAAGCAAGACAGTGGTGAGGTGTCTGGTAAGAGTGACAAGGTGGATTAAGAGTGGATTAAGGGTGGCTATGGGATTAAATCAGGGGGTCTGCTCTGAGAACTCTTTTTGCTTGCAATAGTGATGAACAGCCTGACAGATGGGGTCAAGCTCCATGGACAATGCTGTTTGCAGATCACACCATGATCTCTAGTGAGAGTAAGGAGCAGAAGAGATTGTGGAGAGGTGGAGGTATGCACTGGAGAGAAGAGGAATGAAAGTCTGTAGAAATAAGATGGAATACGTGTGTGAATGTGAGGGAGATAGGTGGAAAGTTGAACATGCAAGGAGTAGAGATACTGAAGGTAGATGAGTTTAAAAATTGAGGGTCAGTCATCCAAAGCAATGAACAGTGTACAGAAGAGGTGAAGAACAGAGTGCAGGCAGGAGTGGGTGGAGACAAGTGCCGGGGGTGATTTGTGAGAGAAGGATAGCAGCAAGAGTGAAAGGGAAGCTGTAAAAGATGGTAGAAACACCTTCTATGATGAATGGCTTGAAGACAGTGGCACTGACAAAAAGACAGGAAGCTTGGGGTGGGCAGATCGATCCAAATATCAATAGTATAGATTCCAAAGTAGGTATTGATATCAGATCTAAACTAGCTTGATAGGACTGATGCTTTAGTTTGTTTGTCTCCTTCAGTATGTTTCCCCCATTCATCAGAAAGCAGTCATGTCTGTGCAAACACCTCATCTTAGGTTGGCACGCTTTGCTCCACCCTCTCCTCCCTGCCTTACTGTGTCGTGCAGTCACATGACTCAGCAGCACTGAGCAGAATCAGGCTCTAGTGAGTGAGAAAGTGGTGCATCTTGAAGAGGTACTTTCCAGCTGCAAATGGAAACCCTGCAAACAGTGATGCATGTTGGAAGGAAATTCTCGACTGTGGCAGCGCCACCAGCTTATGTAATGACACAAAAGCCCATGAAAAAGAGATCTTGGTCCCTGAACAAGGAGCAAAAGAAACACAGGGAGGAAGGTTGAAATCCCTCAGACAGAACCAGACCACCAGCACTGAGACAGAACCCACTGTCATAGTTCTTCCAGATGTGAAAGTCATGTTTCATTCATGACTTATACCAATTTTTCAACATTAATTAATATTAAAGTGTTATTGGTCATAATAATTGTTACTTTAGCAGACTGATTGCCTATAGACCATATTCAGCCCACTGAATGGTGCTAAAAATATTTTATTGAAACTAAAAAAATATACATCAAACATGAACTATGAAAAATGTCTGATTACAATAACCTTGTGTACACTATCAAGTCTGTTATATATATTTAACATTCAAAAGACAGAAGCTGACCCAAGGTGCTTTAAAGATGGGCACAGTTTCAAAATACATGAAAAGCTGAAGGGTGTGTTTTGTTTAATAATTAGTGTGGAAAGTAAAAAGTGATTTAGTGGTTATTAAAATGTGTTCAGTCTTGGCAAATTGGTGATGATTCGTCTACTAAATCACTGCACACTGCTCTCCTGTACATAAATTGGTGTTAAAAGTATCAGTATTGGTATTGGTATCTGCAATATTGACCCTGTATTTACTGCACACCACTACAGGAAGATGAGCTTGAGGTGGCAGGATTGAAGATGTGAAGATTTTCATTGGGAGTGACCAGTATGGACACAAGTACATCAGAGGGACAGCTCAATGCTAGAGATAAGGTGAGATAGAAATGGGATGCGATGACCTGTGAGCAGCTGAATGAAGACGTTTCATTGCACAAAAATTTTAAATGTAATTTAATGGTTTGAGTTAATGCAACTCAATCCATACATGAAACATAAAATCACTGCTTTTTTCAGTAAAATAAAAAAAAAATAGAGTTTAGTGACAGCAGCTGTGCTGGAAGATCAGTTTCACTTGTCAAACTGTTTCCATCCCAGCAAAGCACCCGATCAAGGCAGGCATATTTTTATTTCTGTCTCTTTCAGCAGGCTTTGCAGTTTCCTGCAGCCCAGAGTTTGAGTGAATGATTCTGTCTCTGCTTCTGAAATATATCTGGAGCATTTCTCTGGTGGTTAAAATTATTTTAATGTGTGTTGTGCATGCTGGGAATTAATAGGGATTATTAAAATGCTCTTGACTCAACAGATTCTCATTGACACAACTGCATATTCCCTCTATACACCACAGCACAGAACACTTAAATGAAGAGTTCACTTTTGGAGTACTGGATCATTAAAATATTGTTAGAATTAGTAGATATACTGTACATTGTACAACAGACAACCCAGATAGAATCAGATACTGATCTGATTCTATCTGGGTTGTCTGTTGTAGTTAAATATAGATGGATAGATGTAGAAAATCATCATGTTCTCATCTTTCCCTCTTTGGTTTGTAATGATAGTCCTGGAAAATCTAACGTCATTATAAAAGCACTCTGTTAGGTCGACATAGAAAGACACCTACCTTTGCTGGAGTTATTTCTTGTACACTCACTGGACTTGTCCTCGAGGGCAGGAGGCTCTGTCCTGCCATTCGATCCTTGCCCTAATCCAGTCAAGAAAGTCTGACTTTGGCCCCTCACTGAAATAGGCTTCTGGACCAGGTTTCCCTCACTGCCTGCCCTCATCAGCCTCTCTCCAATCCTAAGCATGCATGAGCGATTGCCTTGCAGATCCTTTTTCAAGCTGGGGCTCTTAGAACCTGCTGATCCAGGTCGACCCAGATGGGTGGAGGACTTGGACATCTTTGCTGCTGAACAGGATACTGTGTTGGCCACTCCAGGGTTAGGTTGGATCCCTCCTTTTCTTTTCTCCTTTTCTTCTTCCTAACTGTCTTCTTCTTAACTCAGGTTGGTTATTCTTCCTCTCACTTTTATCTTGCCTGTCCCTCTTCCCTCCCTTTTTTGCTTGCTCTTAATATATTATATTAATATTGCAGCCTTCAAGTTTTGTCTTCTTGGTTTTTTGTAACATTAAGAGAGTCTGTCCTTACTGTTTTACTGTCTTCTTCTCTTTCTTTCCTCCCTTTGTCTCTGGATGTTCTTCTGAAGTGTTGAAGATGTTTTGGTTTTGTCAGGTTGTCTCTTTTAGCTTTATGTTACCCTTGCTACCTCCTGTGCTCTTCTGTTATTTTTCACATCACAGTGAGCTCAGCTGTTCTCCAGTCTTGTATCAGTTTTTCAGCTTTTTTGTATCCTTCTCCTTAGTCCCTTTAAGGATCTTGTGTACTGCAGAACTGTCCCTTTGTTAACAGTAGCAATGACTGTGAAAAGCAGTGACTGCTCAGAAAGCATAAAACCATTTCTCTCTACATTTTCCCTTCTGCTGTTTCTCTGACAGCACTGTGTTCCCTCTGCGAGTCTGAAATCCTCTGGGATACCTCACTGGTCCCTTCTCTCTCTCTCTCATGCTCCCATCCCCCCCCCCCCGTCTTTCTCTCTCTCTCTCTCTCTCCCCCTTCCACTTTCTTCTTTTTAATATTCCTGCTGGGAATTTTCCTTTTAAAATTTCTCTGTTTTTCTCCGTTATCACTTCCTTCCACCATCTTGACTCAGCTGAGTTTGCTGAATGCTCTGCTCTTCTCATTTTATAACAGACTAATCTGTGTTGATGTCTCCATTCTCACATTAGTCAAAACCAGGATCTGTTCTTTTTTGTCATGGTCCTGGGCCTTTTGCCCAGTGTTTTGTGTGTTTTGGTTTTACTGAGGTCCTGATCCGGTCATTCCCTTTGTCTGCTTCTGGTTAGGATTCTTAGTTTGTAATATTGAGTGTTGGAGCTATTTGTGGGTTATTTTTTATTTTTCTATTAAAATGTTGAGTTTTTTTTTGTTTTGCTAAGGTTAAGTTTATGGTTTATTTTTCTTTTGGTAAATTTGAGTTCAGTTTTTGTTCAGTTATCTATATAAGTAGGTCAAGTGGGAGGGGTCAGCAGGCATCAGGGTCATATGGTTTTTTTTTACCAGGCAACAGAGAGGCTGCAGACTAAGGTGTTTATATATGTAAGTTTGCTGCATTATGGAGAGTAAACCGACCCAAATGCATATTGGTATGGACTTTGTGTTATTTTTGACCTGCGTAAGATGCAGTCCTGAGATGCCTTTTGATTTTTTTTTGATTGCCCATTTGATTTGTTGTTTTTTTAGACAAATAGCCACTACATTGAGTTTAGCATCTTTAGTTCCTGGTTGAGTTTTCGTTATAGCCTCAGAACTTCTTAGTTTAGTTCTGGAGGTATGTTCTTGCTGACAGTTTATTGCTTTCCCTGAGTCCCTGTCAAGGCTGCATTTGTGTCATGTCTAATCACTTCCTGTTCTGTTTTGTCAGTCTGGTCTTGTGTGCATTATGTGCAGTTTTGCTTCTCTTGTCTCATTAGTTGGATTCAGTTCACCTGTTCTCCTCAGTTGTGTTCTGTTTTCTCTAAACACCCTGTGTATATTTAAGCCCTTTGTTTTCCTCAGCTAAGTTCACTATGTTTTGTTCCTTTGCTGCCTGTGGTCAGCAATAAAACCTGTGTTTCAATTCCACACCTGACTCTGAGTTATGCATTTTTGGATCCACATCCTGCCAGCCTCACTACAGTATCATGACACTTTTCGCTCATTCCAACACCATTTCCTTTTTTTAATGCCATTAATAAATCGAATACCCAATTCTTCTTAAATCTCTGTTTCATTAAGTCATGTTGGGGAAGTTTTCTGCAACAAAAAGCAATAATAATCAAGTTCGTGACAGATTCTAGTCTGGTCTTACATTTCAGTTTTACAAAATTGGGTTAGGGTTAAGTGATAAATATCATGGCTTTGAGAGTGAGGCTCCAAAGCTACAAACGTCTCTGGCTCCAAATGACTTGTGTTTAAAATGTATTAACTTAAGTATAAAAACAGTCTTTATTACAGGGTTTTCAATAAATCAGCACTTTTTTCAACAAATACTTGGTTCAAAATGTTTGTGCCGCAATGTAGACCTAGGTTCCTCCAGTCAAGGGTTTCATGCAAGATATGGAACCCTAAATTTCTAGCGATGCATCTATCTGTGTTTTTGACAAAGTTCTTTAAGTGCACAGAATAAAGCGTTGTATGAATATAGACTGTAAAAATAGAGTTAAAAGAAAACTTTTGATCATTAAGACACTTTTTTGGACATTACTGACTTCAACCTGAATAAAAATTTATGATTCAGCAGAACGGGGGAAATTTGGGATTTTTGAGGGGTTTTCTTTTGGCTTTTAGTTTCTCTCTCTCTCTCTCTCTCTCTCTCTCTTTCTCTCTCTCCCTCTCTTTCTCTTTCTCTCTCTCTCTCTCTCTCTCTCTCTCTCTCTCTCTCTCTCTCTCTCTCTCTCTCTCTCTCCTCTCTCTCTCTCTCTCTCTCTCTCTCTCCCTCTTTCTCTCTCTCTCTCTCTCTCTCTCTCTCCCTCTCCCTCTTTCTCTCTCTGTATCTGCTTCACTCTCTTTCATATATTCTCAAGGAGGATCCAGCCAGCCAAGTATTAGCATAGCTGGAAAAAGAGGGAGTGCTCAACCTGTTTTGAGAATGAGTGGCTGCCCCAAGTGCACTGGTCTGCTGTGGTAGGGAGAGCTAAGCATGAAAGCAAAAAACAAAGCTGTTCGACTTACTAGTCAGTCTATATTCCTCACCTATGATCACCAGCTGTGGACCGGAACCAAAAGAATGAGATGGCAGATACAAGTACATCTGAGCTTCCTTTGAAGGCTGTCTTGGCTCTCCCTTAGATATAGAACACATAGGAGGGTAGCACTGTCATTCATGGATCGTAGATAGAGCTGCTACTACTCCACAATGAAAGGAATCAGTTGAAGCGATTCAGGCGTCTGAGTAACATGATGTTTTTTTGGGCTTTTTTGGGGATTGGTTTTGTGGACAGGTTGTGATAAGCTGACCTGTGTTGCTGCTCTGAGATTTAATGCTCTTATAGTTTGAGCCCATTTAGTTCTGTAACATACAGTGAGGAATTGCATGAGGTGCCATTGTTGCTTATCTGCGTACCAAGACTATCTAGCCAGTATAAAGTACAAATATCTAGTATAACAGTAGACCTTGAAATGTCAACTGCTCATAAAACATTTCACAATTAGAAATAACCTATAAAATACAGCAAAACATGTGATTGAGAAAATAATTTGCTTAGCAGTAATCAGTTGACTAACATGTATGTACCAACAGCACACTGAGCCTGTGTTCCTGCTGTCATGATTCTTTGAGGACAATATACATAAATGGCTGTAATAGTATGTATAAAGAATTAATGAGAGATGAATGTGAATTCACATGAAAACGGTGCAGTGACCAACAAAGAAATGGAAATATTTATCCTCAGGGCACAAAAAGGGAGAGGACAGAGAGTCTGTGTGAGTTAAAACAGGAGTGAGATGTCAGTTTTTAGAGATGGTACAGTGGTGCGGTAGAGCAGAGAAATACATGAACAGCGACCAAGAATCAGATTAGGGAGAGCATATCTAAAAGACTGAACCAACTTTCATTACTACTACAAGAAAATAGCAGACATTTCCAAAGAATGAGACATATCCCCTTATTATATTGTCTATTTTGGTTACCCCTAAATATGTCACAGTTACATGTGCAGTCATGCACACAGTTCTCAACTCTATAAAGTAATATAATTAGATGTGACAGGAATTTGACCCTAACCTAGGATTTTAGAGAAAGAATCTGCAGTTTCATCTGTTCCTGGCCCCAGAAGAAGGGCTTTTTGCCAACATGGCTTAAGGACTGTTTCACCTCAGTCCCACACTCAAGCCTCACCACCAACAGTCAGCTCCTATTTAGTGTCACCGACAGCCCGAGGGTTTTTAGGATGAGTTTTCTTAGTCTCTCACTGGTCGTCCACTCACCAGTCCCACAGCCTATTAGTTCCTTGGAGCTGCTGGAGGTCAGCTCTTCACCACCCTCCTCAACCCCCAAGGGAGAAAAGTGTGGCTCTCCTGATGGAAGAATGATTATCCACCTGGGAAAGTAGTTTGCCCAGTTTCTGGGATATACTGGCCCCATTTCACCCAGCTCTGCCACATTAATACTGCTGCCTGGAGATCCTGCCAGAGGCATCTTCTGCTCCACAAGCCCTCTCTTCCCAGAGGAAGCAGAGTCATTGCCATTGGCATCAGTGCTCCTCTTCCAGCCCATGTCAGTTGATGCTGGCTTTTCTCAAGCTGCTACCACTATGAGTACAGAATCAGAGACTGCTGTTGGTATTCCCGCCACAGAGACTGCTCATTCTGTTTCCCAGTCAGCTCAGCCTAAGACTGCTCACTGTGTTTTTCAGCCATCTCAGCATGAAACTGTTCATTTTGCTTCTCATGCTGCTGAACTACATGTTTCACAGACTGTTCCTTTTGAGACTGTTGATGGGATTTCTGAGCAGGCCACTCTAGGTCTATGGTTTACAGCCTGCACCCCCAAGGACGGGCAACATTGCATGTGTGGAGGTCCCTTCAAAGACTGTGTCTTCACCTGCACTTCCAGAAACTGCTCCTTCACCCGGGGCCTTCCCAGAGGCTTAGCATCCTGCCCAAGTCCTTGATAGCAGGGTAGGGGTGGTCATGGCCCAGGTCATTTCTGCGCCCACTTCTGTTCCCAGGGAGAGACCAGTCTCGGCTTCTGCCTCCAGAGTCAGCTGTGGGCCTGCACAGAGCCGTCACAGCCTGTGCAACTTGAACATCCTGTGCAACACATGCCTCCTGGATATCTTGTGCTGCACATGCATCCTGAGTATCCTGCACCTGAACTAGAGCTGCTGCAGCCTCAGGTGTCAGTAGAGACTGACACCTGTGGCTGCCCTCCTGGGCAGTCCCAATTGTCTATAAATGTAGCTATAGATTTTATGCTTTTATTGCCTCTACTCTATTTCTCTATTCTGTTTACACTGACAGCAAAGGAAAAAAATGGAGCATAATTCCTTGCATATGTACACATATTTGGCCAATAAAGCTGATTCTGAGTGCTAACCAAATGGTTAGGGGAGGAGTCATGAGATGATTGAGAAACTTAAAACGAATATTGCTTTAGACCAGTGTGAAACCCTGGGGTTCACAGTGAAAACCCAGGGCTTGGCACAAATAAGGCAGAATAACTTCCACCATTTGTTCACAACTGCCTACAGACAATGACATTAAAATGCCATGCATTACACAAGACAGATGAGTCTATGAGTCCCAGCAGCACTCTGGGGGGCAGAAATGGAGGACACAGCTAGAAAAATGTTACAATGATGAAACAAGTAAAGGTCACACTAATTTCTATGCTAGACTCTCTGGTGTTGAGGATTATTTTGTTATGTCCAAAGATTCAACTTTTTCTCTCTCTTATGCTTTATGTTGGGTTTGACCTCTTGACCCCTGCACACAGGGGAGATGCAGGCATGCCGGACCTCCCTAACTGAGGGAGTCCTGGTTTCTGTCTTGGTGTCACCATCTCCAAAACCCATAACACTTGCTTGACCAAACTGCTACATATATCTCGTTGAACTGTGTGTGACCTGTTACCCTAGCAACAGAGTAATATGATGCTGCAAGATTTTGTATGAGTAAGGTCTGTCTCTTTTGTCTCTTTGAAATCCTCACTGCACTGCTGGGTGCTCTGTACTGACCAAATTCCTTCTTACAAGAATAATTTTTCAAAAGACAACTCCAGCAGTAGACTTTTTAATTTAAACACACTAAAGTTTCCACAACACTGGTCTTGTTATTCATCCAGACCACTTACATCTTGCTGCATCGCTTGATGGAACTGTGAGCTATTGTTGTGGGAGGAGGACACTGGAGATTAAGTACCTATATGAATGCAGAGAGTGCCTGCGCACATGCAATAAAGGCCCACACTTCTGCCTTGATACAAATGGGCAGCTGAAGAAGAGTCACCCATACTACCATCAGATCCAGCTGCAGTTGTTGTGTGTGATGCCACCTACAGTGACTTTGTAGTCAAATAGACAATGGTCATCAGTCATGTTGTAAGAGATGAAGACTTGCTGTGAAGTGCTGTGACCAAGACTGGACACCACTTCCTCAACCAGTCATTTCATTCTCATTTTATAAATAAATAAATCACACAAAAATAGAACCATCCCATGGTTAATCCACAGTGAAACCATTTTTTTTGGACACTGCAGGATTGGCAGCCTTATTAGTGTGTATACTCTTTAGGCACCACAACTCTCAGATTGTAGTATCTTTACCTTGGAATATAAAGTGTCATGAGGTGGCTGTTTGTTGTAATTTGTCACTATATAAATAAAATTGAATAGATGTGGCTGTATGGCAGGCAGAGTTGGACCCGGATGCAAGAGACAGCTGAACTCCAGTAGCTTTAATTCTGATTCTTTTAAGAATATCCCGAAATGCAAAATATAAAATGCAAAAGCTCAAATCCAATGCAGATAATAAATACAGATCAGGATAATGAAACAAGTAGAAACAGCAGTGCAGGAAACAGCACACGAAGCAAAACTGACCACAATGCACAAAATACTGTCAAAATAAGACAAGAAATAACCAACACTGGAACACAGACTCGCACATTCAAACTTGAAACCAGGACAAGAAGGTAAACAAACCCAGTTACAGCTGACTTTAGACATGAGGAGCTGTGGAGGAAACAGAGAGACAGAGTCAAGACTAGGGTAGACATGGGAACAGGAACGTGGACTTGACACAACACTGGGAGTAAAACTAAAAATGGAACACATGAGACAAAACAGAAACTGGAACAGAAGACACAAAGGGAAACAAGAATTAGAACTAATAACAGGGAGTACAAATACTTTGCAACTGTACTTAAGTAGACTTTTCAGGTATCTGTCCTTTACTCAAATATTTATTTTTCTGACAACTCCCTGCATTTTTACACAAATATCTGTACGTTCTATTCCTTATATTTGCAAAACAGGCTCGTTACTTTTAACACATCTGAGGGAAAACTTTATTTCCAGTTACTGTGCCTGCAAACATCAATCCAATCTGAGGCTAAATGGAGGAACAATTAGAGACAGTTGTATTGGTGTACATAAAAGTGTTAAAACCATATAATCTGTACATCATTCATAATGCTGTACTCATAGGTTACAGAAGGCGGGAACGATAAGAAAAACATTTTTGGTCCACGGTGGCACGATGGTTAGAACTGCTGCCTCACAGTTAGAATACCGTCTGGGAGGCCTGGGTTTGATTCCACCTTAGCCCAGGCCTCTCTGTCTCTCTCTGTGTAATTTGCATGTTCTCTCCATGTCTGTGTGGATTTTCTCTGGGTACTTCGGTTTCCTCCCACAGTCCAAAGACATGCATTTACTGGGGTAAGGTTAATTGGCTACTCTAAATTGCCTATAGGTGTGAATGTTGTCTGTCTCTCTGTGTTGGCCCTGTGACAGGCTGGTGACCTGTACTGGGTGTACCCTGCCTCTCGCCTTAATGCCAGCTGGGGTAGACTCCTGAAAAGCGGAAGTGGATGGAAGTTCAGCATTTTAGCTAGCTCTACAGAATAGAAGCAAAAATTATCAGAATATCAGCAAACACACAAAAGGCCTGCAGTTTGTCACACAGCATGTCTGCTAGCTGCTGTATTTCCAGGTAGGGAAAAGAATGAGAGAGAAGTTCACATAAAGATGGAGAAGGATGTAAGAGAGAGGACACAGAGAGGTTATAGTTAAAGGTAATGACCACTCGGTAACATTTGATGAACTGGAAATTTGAATCTAATGTTTATTAAATAAGATGTTGGATCTGTGCACAATGTGAAGTTATGATTTTTCATATTGTGCAACATCATGCAAAACAAACTTAGGTACAGTAACTGTTATCCAAAAATATTATATTGCAGTTTATTGCAGGATAAACAGGTTGGTTTGCAGTACTGTGGTGAGTTTACAGTAAAGCTTTGTGTTGGACGGGTACACAGCAGCTGTGGTGGTTATGGTCAGAGTTAAGTTACATCAGTGTAGCAGAGATGAGTTTGAATTTAAGTTGATGATACTGAGATTCATTCACTGAATTCGACCATTATGTCAACTTTATACTGTCAGTGTGGGGGATGGAAATCAGATGAGACAGCTCGTAAAATCCTGGGTTATATCTTGTTGAATTCAGTTGTGTAAACCCACAAAGAGCAGTATTCCACATCAGCAGCTGATCACAACCTGCACACAAAGAAAATCTACTGGAGCTCACAATAGAAATTATTGTGAGTACTGATTCTGCGACCGATCTTAGGGTCCCCCCCCCCCCGAACACACACACACACCTGCTGAGTCCCACTGTAACCCCTGACTGTACTCATTTTCTGTTTAGGTGATGAGGCAGAGTTACCCTCTATGTAGGAAACATTAGAGCTATTTTTAAATTCTCTGTTTTTCTCTGCTCATGTTCTACATAACAGCTCAAGCTCACCAGAATTAGATTTAGATTGAAATAAACTTTGCAGGCAGCATGGTGGCGCAGTGGTTAACATTGCTGCCTCAAAGTTAGAATAGCATCTATAAGGTCTGGGTTCAATTCCAACTCTTCCTTTCTCTGTGTGGAGTTTGCATGTTCTCCCCATGCTTGTGTGGGTTTCCTCTGGGTACTCCGGTTTTCTCCCACAGTCCAAAGACATACACTTACTGGGGTTCGGTTAATTGGCTACTCTAAATTGCCCGTAGGTCTGAATGTAGAGTGTGAAAGGTTGTTTGTCTCTCTGTGATGGCCTTGCCCCTGTGACAGGGTGGTGACCTGTTCAGGGTGTACCCTGCCTCTAACCCCATGACAGCTGGGATGGGCTCCAGCCCCCCGTGATCCTGAAAAGGATAAGCAGAAGTGAATGGATGGATGGAAAAATTTGCATTCTCATGTAATAACAGTCTTTTATTGTTACATGAAAAATAACACAAACAACATAACAAGAAAAGCATATAGAGAATCTATGATGTAGTGATGCTGTGTATCAGGGAGGAGCAGACAGGTTTCCCCAAACTTATAAACAGTACATTTGCATAATAGCCAAAGCTTGCAGCACTGACTAAGAATGAACATTCTCATTGTTGAAAGAGTGTTTGTAAGGTTAGGGAAACCTGTAGTCAGCTGAGACTGAAGAAGTCACTTGAATGTTTCAAAGCTCAGACCCCAGGAGATTTAACTGCTTTCCACCTATATTCACTTGGGACTTCAAAAGGTTCTTGATTGATTGAAGCTGATCCACAGTTTCCAGCACTGAAATTTTTTTTCTTTTTTGCGGGGGTGGGTGGGGGTCCCTGAATGCAGCATCAGTGTGACTCCTCTCTGTTCATACTGTGAACAAACTCTCACAGTATGATATTACTGATCTCTCTGTGATGTTGCTGAAGTTGGTGTAACCTTGGTGAAGATTTTCCATGTCTTCCTGCAGGTTAACAATTGAAATCTTAAAACTGCTGCTCAAGACGAGGGCGCCTTCATCC
>JAMQGT020004266.1:0-14435 GCA_024447675.2 Pterophyllum scalare | reverse complement strand
TTTGCTAACCTACCTTCGTTCAGTTACGTATTGCTATCAGTAGTGTTTCTATGCTGGTACCTATGCTCAGAAAATGTCTGTTTGCACCAGACATTTCACCTTTGTGTCAGGCTTTTTTCTTCCTTTTTTCTTTTTGTATCTAAGAGCATTGTTGGACTGCACATCGAAATATGCCTCTGGTGTGAACAGCTCAACTCATGCATATAACTTCCACTACATGTCTGCTCTACATTCGGTGTGAACTGCTGTCGCAGTGTCAGAAAGCTTTTACTGGCAAACGCTGTTCCTTCTCAGGCTGATAACATACCGCCTTCCTGCGTTGGCAATATGGTGTCATAATTTAATTCATCTCTTATCCCTGTCACAGTAAATCATTCTGGAGGTTTTTTTGCTGCCCCCCCCCTCTTCATTTATTTATTTTTCTTTTGACCAATGCAGCAGCAAACCAGGCACTGACTCTTTGGAATCTTTGAAACTTTGAAACCCTACTGATGCCTTAAAAGCTCACTAATAAAAGTGCTGTCTGTCAGACCTCTTTAAAAACTAAATGGCATTCAACTTCTCTTGATATGACTCGCATGAATAGTTGCTTTTGTGATTCACTTACTTCAAAGCTTCTTTTCATGTGGTATTTCTCTTATTTTATCCACCCTCTATATCCATCCCAGTGGGGTAGGAGATTGAAAGTCTTCATGGAAATGATATTGAATTTGTGCAATGGAATCAATTGACATGTTTTTATTTCCTCTAAAATGCACCCTTTTCCTTTGGTGCCAAATATGAGAAAAACAGCGGGTTACATACATGTTCCCAAATGCATGTGTTCACAAGTAGTTTTGTGTTATTGAATGAAAAACTCTTTAATCTTGAAAAACACTGTAATTGGTCTTATCGCAGAAAGTGCAATTTTACAATATGCGTTCTTGAAGAAGCCCTCTGTGTTTTCTGATTCTGAGCTTTACTGGTGTCATTTAATTAGCAAACGACCTGATGGATCACAACAAATCAGGACAAAGGAGAGGTTGATTTTAAGAGCATAGGCCTTTATATTGCTCCAGAACGTGAAGATGCTGTTACTTTGTGGACATTTGAGCATATAATTGTAAAGGAAAAGGTTGAAAGCTACATAAAGTCACAATATATATATATATACATAGTATACAAAATATATAGTTACCATTCATATGAATAAGTAAATAAGTAAATGTGTGTATATATATATATATATATATATATATATATATATATATATATATATATATATATACATACATATACACACATTTACTTATTCATATGAATGGGTAAACCTTTGACTGGTACTGTATTTTGGATGTTACAAAGGTGTAGTAGCACATCAGTCAAGTAGACTGTACAAGATTGTGCCCTTGGACATGTTAACACTGAAATTATATTCAAGTAAGTCACATGTTCAGGGAAGACAAACTGAGATTGAGTGTTCAGGCAGTTAACGCTGTTCTTTTACCCCACACTGACTCATTTCTGTCTTAAAATGTTGGTGTAGGTCTTGCCATAAATCCACAACACTTCTTATTTTGTCAATCAGTGATCATGCATGATGGTCTTAGTTCAATTGGATTATAAGTGTATAACAATTAATCTGAAAGCTCAATAAATTAATACTAAGATTCTGGCCTTATTTCAATATATTTTCTGGCACTGCAGCTTCCAGCATTGTATTCTGTTTTAAGATACCATCAGTGTGCTCCCTGTCTCTGTCTTATCTCTCATGTTCTCTCAAAACCAAACTCAATTACAGGGAGACCATACTGCCTGTATCGCCAGGTTCACAGCCTCAGTACGACCTCCGCATGGCTCGGACAGACTCAAAGTGATGCATGCTCCCCCTGACCTCAACCAGACACTGGAGTGACAGCAGTATTGCCGACAGACTCCTTCATCGGACATCCTTGAAAACTAGTTAGCAGCCATTTTCTGCCCACAGCCTCTCTGAAATGTTCACAGGGTGACAAATGATTTTGTCAATATCTTTTGTCACCCATGAGCCTCTACTACTGATTACTGTGAAACAAGGAAGCTGTCACGTACACAGTTTGTGACAATCTGCAAATGCTAAAAGCACACACTGCAGACACAGTCATATGCATACACAGCGTCGACAAAAAAAAAAAAATGTGGGGATTTGTATTTATTAATTTTCAGTGTGCATGTCTTTACTTGAGTGTGAGGATTAGTTAATGCAGATACACGTGTATGTTTGTGTCTTCGATGCTAGCAGCCCAGGGCACTTCTAGCCAATGACACCCATTGAAATTAGTGTGTCTCATTCATCAGGAAACTGTCCAAGGGACATCCTCTGACAGAAGGAGGATGCAGGCTGCTCTGCATCTGTGTTAAGCTGACCTGCACCTGCATGATGTAATCATGCACCTTCCTCACCCTCCTCTGGTCACACACACGCCACTCTCCAGCATTTAGGGAACGTTAAGTAGTACCAAACCACCAAAAATTCGCAGCTGGGAAATGTTTACCTTACAATAACTTTTGCATTCCTTTTGATCATATGAATAGCTTTTGTGTAGGTCAACTCCAGCTAAAGTGCCCTGACGTTAAAAGAGTGGACATTCTGCAGATAGAATGAAAAGAGAGAAAATGTAATACTTTTCGTGATGTGAAGCTGATCTCCAAGAGTCCAGAGCTGCTGGCTGTGAACACAGCTGCAGCTACTCTGCCTGACTGATCCATGTGAAGCTGTGGCATGATATAGTTGTTGTTATGATTTCACCTGCTTCTGTGATATTATATGAATGTGTCCAGCTGCACTACTAGTTGAAGGACTGGTTCTATGAACAGTATATTACAAACACACCACTGGAGAACCGTCACTGCACCCACCGCTGCATGAAGTCAATATTTATGTCTTACAACAAGAATCCAATAACCAAACCATGGCCATGGCTACAGCCAGAAACACTGTGAGAGGTTTATCATTGCAAGGCTGCAGTTTTGACATAGACAAGGCAACCATCTGTTTCTTTGTCACCAGTCAGAAATGGTGATGTACTTTCTATAGTTGACCTTTTCAATGCAATGGTATAGACATGTGTCTGAACATCATATAGACACATCAACCAGAAATAGTCCAGAAAAGAAAACATATATAAATATATATATACTCTGTGACCTTTTTAAAACAGAAAAATATTATTAATCAAAATCTAAACTAAATGCAGGCACAAAGGAAATACTGCAAATATAAAAGTATTCTAAAATCACATTTGGCCTTAAGTGTATTGCAATATTTTCATTCGTGTTAGATCTGAATTCTGACGTCGTTATCATCTTCAGTCCAAAAACGTTTGTTTGTTGACTTGGATTTTCATTGTGGAGAATCTCATAAAGTATGTGCAAAATTTAAAGCAAAAGTATGCAACTAACATGAAACAGCCTATTATGTGAAACCAACTGCATGTACAATTGTCTTTTCAGTAGAAGACATCTTTTGCCTAGTAGTTAAACTGTGGAAATGAACAATATTAACATATTCATAGACTCTGTTTTTTTCTTCTTTTCCATTTCAAAAAGTTTGTGACAAGTTAACTTATATGTCTTAAAAATGTCTGGAAGGGATCCCATTTATTAACATCTGAATTCCCCAGTTGCCTGTATCCTTAAAATGTCAAAATGTCATTTCTCTTTCTCTACTGTCAAACCTTGGAAAAGGGAGGTCTTTACTCTCCGTATCGCTGCCTCCCTCTCTCTCTCTCTCTCTCTCATTCTTACACAATATATATATATATATATATATATATATATATATATATATATATATATATATATACACACACACACACACAGTACACACACATAGCTACATAGCAGTCAAAATAATGTTGATGTAATGTTAATGATGACATGATCACATACACACACACAATAGCCTAAGCTGCAGCACAACAGTTTTATCTTCAGACCTCCTCAAAGCTATGAAGGTACAGGACATCGGCACAGCAGCCTCTTGGGCCTCTCCGTGCTCCTCCTTCCATTTCTATTTTCGTATGTTTTAGAGTCCTTCAAAAAACACGTAGAAACATATACATTTTTTTATGTAAAGTCTTAGTTATATGAAACTATTTCTGAAGTCTATTCCTCAGTGCTAATATATATATATCAGGTTTTATGACAAGCGCTGCACTGTGATAGTGCGACGGTGTGTTAAAAATGGGGAGTTCATTGCACTTAAATGATTTACAGGCAGACTTGCGAAGACAGAAAGTTTGCTTATGGATAATCTTACTGCTTATTACTTTAAAGGAGCATTTCTTTTTTTCATTGTCTGTTAGATCATTTCCAGTGAAGACTGTATGTGTGTGTTCAGGAGTTTGCAAAAACACATTTTACTTTGTCAGCCAACGTATGAATAGAATAACACAAGTGTCACGAAATGGAAATACAGTACCTGGAGCACAGCATATTGGAGATACACTTAAGAGTGAGAATTGGATTCTATATGGCATACTTTTCTGCAGCCTTTCTTCCACAGCGACGTACACTGTTTATACACTCCTCATTTTAATAGAGCTGGGAATCATGTTTTTAAGTGTTTTGACATGAACATTTTTTTGTCACTGAAAACATTTGAAATGCTTATTTATCAGGGCATGCTGGTTAACTCACTTGTTGTTACATGCATCAGATTCATTTCACCATCTTGTTATAGATGAGACAGACAAGCTGTGAGCGAAGGAATGTAAGGCTGTGGGCAGGGGAGCAGCTGTCAGTTTGTCTCACTTGGCTAGTTAGCACCAATTCAAAGTATTTGGCTTGTCTGTTTCACTTGAATGGTTAAAACAAAGACACTGAAAAAGAGCTACAGTGTGACCATGTTCTTCTTTATTTTTTTTTTGTTCAGTTAGCATCCCTCAGCATTACATTTTATAGTGGCTTTAAACAAGTACGCTCTCCAGTGCCCTCAACTGTGGAAAAACAAGGTGCAGTAGTAGTGCATATCAAATTATAAATGTTACTACATACATGTATATACTGTAGACATATAATAAATGATAAATGATAATGCATGAATGCCTCTGGTATATACTCCATGGTCTGACAGCTTGCAAATGTAGGAAACGTAATCATGAATGTGACATATTCACATTTATGTAGTCCTTTTCTGTCTTACTGACCACTCAAGGTGCTTTAAAACTACAAGTCACATTTTAATAGTACATTCATACAGCCCTTTATTCTGTCCGCTTCAAGTACTTTATTGCGCTCACATTCATGGCCAATTTAGAACCTTCAGTAAACCTAACATGCAGGTCTCTGGACTATGGAAGAAAGCCAGAGTACCCAAAAGAAACCCATTCAGGCACAAGGGCACACGGCAGCTCGGCACAGAAACGCCCAGCCACGATTCAAACCAGGAAACTTGTTGCTGTGAGGCAATAATGCTAGCCACTCCACTAGTGTGTTGCCCTAATAATCTCTAAAAGTTTCAGTTATAGCTATTTAATTGAAATGAATTCTAAATTTTTACCTGTATCTTTATATATTTACATAGTACTGAACATTAAGAAATATTAAATACAAAGTAAAATTAAGTTTTACCAAAATTAAATCAAATATAGCTTTATGAAGTAATTGCTTGGCAACCAAATCCAAATTAGTTTGCTGAAATGCTTATATGTGTGTAGGTAGTTGTTGCTGTGCGGATAAAATAATGAGGTTACCTGAGATTATTTATGCTAGCTTTACTAGCTTATCATTTCCTTCCAATGTGTATTAATTACTATAATCCACCTAAAATAAGAACTACATAAATTGTTATATGTATTTAGATGCATGATGGATAATTCGAGAGAACGTTGCATTATTTCAAATGGTCCCTTCCAATATAAATACACTGATTTCAAAGTGGCATTGGGGGAAAAAAAGGGCAAATCTTTATCTCAGTAAAGTTCTATAAAATGTAATGAAAGACTATATGGAAAATATGACTAAATATCAAAACTATGGCCGCGTGATGAAAATATAAAGGCTTACATAAATCATCTAATCGGTTTATTGTGCTGGCTGGAGAGACGGAAAAAGAAAGCTTGTGATGCATGTGGTGGGTATCCCTCCCACACTGGAATCCTTAAAGGATTCTGATTTATATTTGGAGCTGTTGCTGGCATTATCAAAAAGTGGCCTGATTTGATTTATATCTCATTAATCCGTCCCTCTCTCTTTCTCTCTTTCTCTCTTGCTCTCTCTCTCTCTCTCTCCCATACATGCCAGCCTTCCTCTGTCACAAATGCCTCACACTCTGCAATCTTTCATCATCTTTTCTCCTTCATGCCATGCAATGTGAAAGCTAAAGCTTCTGTCAGTCACTCTTTACTGAAAAGTTCATAATCAGCAGGCACTCGAGCATTAACTGAGTGTAGAAAGCATCAGAGGAGTCCATTCTATTTCCCCACACCTTTCAGAGGAATTAATGTGTTTGTAAAGAATGAAGACAGAAAATTCTCGTTGTCCATAATAAGGGAGCAGAATAAAATAACTCAGTGCTTAGTGCCAACCAGTGGCATCACCAGACCTATTTTGGGGGCTTTAGCCTCACTTGAATTTCCTGCAGTGTTGCTAAATAATTCAATCCTTTCTGCCCAATTTATAATGTAAAAATATGATACACTCCAGAATTACAGCAGTCATGAGAACAGCTAGACTATGACCCTGTGGAAATTACCACTACCAATGAGAAGTTTAATGTCCTATCTATTTAAAACATAAATATATAAAGAAAAATACAAATAGTTATGACAGGCAGAATAGAGGTGGAAAAATCAGGGTCAGTATTTTAGATATTTTTTTATGATTGCTGTATGAGCACATCACCTTGGTGTATTTTCTGTGGTGTCTTTGATGCAGTGACACATTTTTAATTGATTTGTTTATTACATAATTGCATTAATATGTGTTAAAATTCATTATTATGTGGTGGCGGTAAAATTCCTCCAGGTAGAGTCATATTATTCAGTGTCTGGTGAGCTGAGAAATGTCATCACTCTACTAAGTCTGAATATTTGTTTAGGTTTTTGTTTCTGTTTTTGTTTTGTTTTTATAGAAAATACACTTAAAAAGGGTGAATAATATTAGCAGAAGAAGCTCTTTAAAGATTTGTGTCCGATTCCTGTGGCTGATTTAGTCATCTGATGGCAGATCCTCGGGGATGGGGGGGGGGCAATAAAGAACTGGTTGGTCTATGGAATTACGTTATATATGCAGCATGGCAAGGGTGAGTTTTTGGGCATATTTTTAAGTGCATTAACATTATCAGTCACAAGTATTTCATGATGCCCTAACTGCTTTTTCAAATAATAATAATACTCATCATCATCATCACCATCATCATCCTCATTAGTTACATAGTGAAACCAGAGATCTGTTGTATGTCTTTCACAGAGGTATTGGTGCTGTGATTATTCCTTGAATGTTCTAGTCTTGAAGATTTATCTTTGTGACCTTGTGCTCTAAACAGGCCCCATTAGGTCCACCTCAGTATTATTTAATTACATTGACCTGATTTTTGCTCTAAAATTTTTAAAAAAAAACTTTTTTCCACTCAGCTGACACTGGTGGAGCCTGTGGGGTCCATAATTTTGATGCCTATAAATTACTAATGGTGTCTCAGGTTACAGTGATCAATGGCTCATTGTGATCACCAGCAGGTAAGACACACCAGATTATGATCCATACTTAGAAAGTCCAATAAGGTTGTGAGGAAAAGTTGTAATATGGTCATTTCCCATGTCATGCCTTGTGGGGAAAAACAGTGCTGCAGCAGAGGAGTGGGATGTTAGTAATGTTACACACCATGCAGATCACTAATCCTTGATGGGATTAGAGGAATACCTCTTGGCATGCGCATAAAAGTTCCAACACATCATCAGCTGTCTAGCATACTTAAAACTGATTGAGTCAGGGAGTACTCCAAAACATGTGCAAATAGAAATGTATGAGGGGCATGGAGAGGCCCAAGAGGCTGCTGTGCTGATGACCTCTACCTCCATCCCTCTGAAGCGGGCTGAAGATAAACTGCTTGTGGAATTAGCATGGAGGCCCTGCAAAGGCTGTGTTCCTCCTGCATCATAGGGTTTTGTTTGACTGTATCACACAGTTAGCTAGACAAACATTTTTGATTGCAACATATTTTGTTAGTGTGCTATGCCATCAGAGTATAGATGGGAAGCGTCAATTGTCAAATCGAGTATTATGATTGTCTGCATGATTTGTAACTCAGACACCATCACTGCCCCCCCCCCCACCACCACCACCACCACCACCAGCACAGAACTAGAAGGGAGTAAGTGGGCTGTAGATCTGAGTGCCAGTCTGGGATGGACAGCAGCAAAGCAAGCATCAGATTGGGGATGAAAGACCTTTTTCATCTTACTTTATTATTGGCTGTTTTATGAGCCAATAATTTGGGGTATATACCACAGAGGCATGCCTAAGGAGAGCCTGTGTGGAGCACAAGGGCACAAACAATATTCACAACTATATTCACAAGCATAAAAGCAAGACGTGAATTCACAAATATTGCAGATCTCCCTTTTTAATTGACTGCAGTCCTGTTAATCAGAGGCAAGCTTTAGTATGTCTACCAGATGAAGAGACAGCTGGCTGTTCATAATCTGTTAGGACAAAAGTTGAAAAATGCGTCCTTTTCTTAATCCTATTTTCCTTATCGGTTTTCATCTAATTCCATCACCGCACTATGTAAATCCAGTTTTGCTGTTTTCATTGTCAGTGTTCAGATATATTGTTTTGCTTTGTAAATCAACTACATTTTCCACTGCCACAGTTTGGATTCTGTTCTGCTGATTCATTGTTTATCTTTTATCATGGTTTGATATGTTGAAGAGGAGGATGAGTAAATAGTGGAATGAGATTCAGGGAGTGAGGAAGAGTTATTCTCAAATCTTATCTGAAGCATGTTTTTAGTGGGTTATATTATTCATGCATGGCGTTGAAACGGGATAGTTTTCATCCAAAAAGATGTGTACAATTAAAAATAAATTCAGCTTCAATAGTAATACTTTCTTCTGACAATGCCAATAGAACATGCAAGCAGAAATCTGTGCTGCACCATACTTGTTGTGCGTAAGGATTTGATTCCGAACAAATTGAAGCTACAACAGTGGAACGGGATTTCCACCCTGGTGTGTCATCTCTGTCACATTTGTCCCCTGTATGAAACAAATTCTTTTTCCACCTCCAGGATTTGGCTGTTTGGAATTTGAGTTTTGTAATTGAAGAATTAATGGAGTCAGTAATCAAGCAATTAATCAGTAGTTACAGTAATAGCCTCCTTGTGCTTAAGTGAAGAGCTTTATATTGCAGATTAGGCTGTGTGTTGAACACACTGTAGGCCTACAGAAACTAAAAATACTGCACTCCAACAACGCTGTTTATTTCTTATTAGCTGTCAGAATTTCAAAATGATGGGCAATATGTTCCATGTACGTGCACCTGTGTGTCAGCAAGACTTAACATGTCATTTGTCATGTGTTTTTAATACATTTCAGCTGCATGCCTTCATTCACAGCGCTTTTCCAGTTAACATGAAAAGACAAAATATTCTGGTCTATTTTACAAAAATAAAAAGCCACATTTGTGTTAAATACCATACATTTTTGAATGCTATATTTTTTTGACAGTGACAATTAATCTTTAAATATGAAATATATTTTATTTAATTAATAAAACATCTCAAGATAACTCTTGTCTCAGAAAGCTTGTACTATTGCTACTGAGAGATTAAACCTTGTTTGTGTGAACAGCATAGTGCTCCTTTATGAAATTTTTTCAGATTTACTGAGCTATTCATAGCTCACATATTCCTCAGTGGATCAGTATTTATCGCTGACATTTCACTGGAGGTTCAAAATCTAGCAGTATAGTTTACATCTTTTTCTTCATGTTCACATTGATTTTCTGAACATGCTCCAGTTTTCCTCCCACATTCAAAAACATTCAGGTCAGGTAGATTAGAGGCTCTATAAATGTTTCCCTTTATCTGTGCTAGCTCTGTGACTCACTTCCGACCTGCCCAGAGTGGTTCCCTGCTTTTCACTTAGATAGTTGCGAGGAAAAAAAATGACAATAAAAAAACATATACTACTGAATTCTGAGAACTGTATAATAAGCAAAAATCTTGAGAAAGTCGCATGACTTTACATAATGAGAATGTTTTAACTACTGTATTTGAATTAGTTTTTGAACACTGCTGCTGCAATGTAGTCATTAATGATAAACTGGTAAAGTCTCCCAGAGTCATACTGGGCATGAATTTAATCAACACATCAGCAGTGTAACAAGCTGCCACTCGATGGTTTTATTATTCCACAGGATGGCTGTTTTCTTGATACTTAATACTGAAATGTATCCGCACACTTATTTTAGAAAACTGTCTTTTCTAACTGTGTGTGACAGATGAAATTGGCTGAGATATTAACTGACGTTAAAGAGTTGGATCAGCGTTATGGTGTTTAACAGCACTGACTTATACTGTAACTTATCAAGTAACTGAAGCTGCAGAGTGTGTAAGACTTCTCAAACAAATATTATAAAGGGCTTAGACAAAGATGAATTTAAAAAAGTAGATCATCTAATTGTTAAAGTTTAGAGGCCATCTTGTTCACTAGGAATGTCAAAAAAAAAAAGCACTGGTTAGTCAACCTAACAGACTGCAACTTCACTGGGTATATATATATATATATATATATATATAAAAAGTAAAATGTAAATTCAACAGAAAACAATGTTATTGTATTGATCTTTCTCCACTTTCTCTAACAGGCTGTGACATTTTAAACCACCATTGTGATTATCAGCAATTAACTGCAATTATATATATATTTTTAAGCACATTTAGGAAACTGAAAATGCCTTATCTAAAGATATGCAGAATTGTTCTTAACATGCACTGGAAATTTTAGTCTGAAATTAAAAAATTTAATACTAATAAAACTTTACTGTCTTCTTATATATGTGATATCTGTCTATCTATCTATCTATCTATCTATCTATCTATCTATCTATCTATACTTTACCAGCTGCACTTGCATTCATGCCTTTGAAGAACTGTGAGTTGTAATCAGACGTTTCTAGATATCTCGACTCGATTGAAGGACCAGTGGGTGTTGAGCTTTCTTATTATTTATGCTCCCCCACACTGAAATATAAATCACAACACAGCAATCATAGCTGCTTTTTTCCCCTCCTTCCCTCCTCTTACAAACAGACAGCACAAAAGTCACTCGTTTTATCATGATTTTTGATCATGTGACTGTGATGCAAGGACATTACACCAAAAACACATACGTATAAGGCAATTACTGCATCATGGTTGGCAGTTTGTGTGGATACACGTGTGTGCGATCAGTGATTGCTACAAGACAAGCTCTTTTTTAAGATTGTCCTTGTGGTAATAATTAGGAATGGCATGGTATAAACTTAAACATGCATTAGACTTGTCCACTGAATTATCTAATGGGTGTCTTCTCTTTTCTCTTTCTCATTTCATTCCAGTGAGCCAAAATCCTCTTTTAAGAGAGTGAAAGACCAGTCAATGAATTATGAATGTTAAACAAGATGACCTCCTATCAGCAGCAGCAGATGATGCGAGGTCCTAGGTGGAACCGGGCCTTGTCCGACCCTTTGTTTGTTCTGCTCCTGGCCCTCCAGCTGCTGGTGGTGGCAGGGCTGGTTCGTGCTCAGACGTGCCCCTCTGTCTGTTCGTGTAGTAACCAGTTCAGCAAAGTTATCTGCACCCGCAGAGGCCTGCGGGAGGTTCCTGATGGCATCTCTACCAACACACGCTACCTGAATCTGCAAGAAAATCTCATTCAGGTCATAAAAGTGGACAGCTTCAAACACCTAAGACATCTTGAGATTCTACAGCTGAGCAAAAACCACATACGCAAAATTGAGCTTGGGGCCTTCAATGGACTGGCCAGCCTAAATACATTGGAGCTATTTGATAACCGCCTCACCACCATCCCAAACGGGGCATTTGAGTACTTGTCCAAACTAAAGGAGCTTTGGCTAAGGAATAATCCCATAGAGAGCATTCCCTCCTATGCTTTCAACAGAGTGCCCTCATTACGGAGGCTGGACCTTGGAGAGCTCAAACGACTCTCCTATATATCTGAGGGGGCCTTTGAAGGGCTAAGCAATCTACGCTACTTAAATCTGGGAATGTGCAATCTGAAGGAAATTCCCAATCTTATTCCCCTGGTAAAGCTGGATGAACTCGAAATGTCAGGAAACCAGCTATCTATCATCCGGCCTGGTTCATTTAAAGGGCTCATACACTTACAAAAGCTGTGGATGATGCATGCCCAGATCCAGACCATAGAAAGGAATGCTTTTGATGACCTGCAGTCACTTGTGGAACTCAATCTGGCCCACAATAACCTTACCCTCTTGCCCCATGATCTCTTCACTCCTTTACATCACCTGGAGAGGGTGCACTTGCACCACAACCCATGGAATTGTAACTGTGACATCCTCTGGCTAAGCTGGTGGCTTAAAGAGATGGTACCAGCAAACACCAGCTGCTGTGCCCGCTGCAGCTCACCTCCTCACCATAAGGGACGATACATTGGTGAGCTGGACCAGAATTACTTTCACTGTTATGCTCCTGTTATTGTGGAGCCTCCCACAGACCTAAATGTGACAGAGGGAAGTGCTGCAGAGTTGAAATGCAGAGCCAGCTCTTTAACATCAGTGAGCTGGATTACACCCAATGGTTCCATCATGACACACGGTGCATACAAGGTCAGAATCTCTGTGCTGAATGATGGTACGCTGAACTTTACCAATGTTACCATGCAGGATACAGGCACATATACGTGTATGGTCAGTAATTCTGCAGGTAATACAACAGCATCTGCCACACTCAATGTTTCCTCGACAGAGAACAGCAGTTTCAGCTACTTTACCACAGTGACCGTGGAGACAATAGAAACCCCACATAATGAAGGCTTCACCACTACAGTGCAACAGAAGGTCGGCCCCACACCTTCTGCTGGTACATGGGAGTCTATCTCACCAACCTCTACAACAACCACTACTGTCCGAACCGCACTCTCCACCCGTGCCACAGAGAAGACTTATACGATTCCCGTCACAGAGCTGGGTGGTGAGGGATCACTGAATGGCTTGGATGAGGTAATGAAGACAACCAAGATCATCATTGGCTGCTTTGTTGCAATCACACTCATGGCAGCTGTCATGCTTATTATCTTCTATAAGATGCGCAAACAACACCACCAGCAGAATCACCATGCACCCACACGCACTATTGAGATCATCAATGTGGATGAGGACTGTGTAACAGGAGGCCCAGGCATGGAGGGCCACCTTACCCTGCCTCCTCTTGAGCACGAGCACCTCAACCACTATAACACCTATAAGACTGCATACAACCATGCCTCCACTATCAATTCTATACACAGCTCAGCGCACGAACCTTTGTTAATCCGGGCCAGCTCAAAAGACAATGTACAAGAGACCCAAATCTAATACTTTTGTGAGACATTTTAAAACTGATGAAATTACTTACAGGCATTATTGACAGAACATTACTGATCTTTGGTTGTGAGGACTGCGGCTGACTGTGTTTGGCAAATCAGCGACTAGCAATGTTAATTCAGTGACTTTGGGAATTAGAGTATGTCTACTGTTTCAAAAGTGTCTTTACAAAGCAGAAGTTATTTATTTAAGAAAAAAAAATATTGTGGTTAAATCAAGAAAAACTGTATTCTGCTATTATTTTTTCAACACCTAATTCATGTGGTTTTTTTCCCTCTCATGTCACAAAATTGGTTTACTAATATACTTTCAAACTCTTTCAAAGACATGTGTCAAGAAAAAAAACATGAAACAAATTATTGTTCCTTTATTCTTCTTTTTTTTTTTTTTTTTTTGGAATAGCTGCCGATTTTGGACCAGATGACATGGTAACCTCATTTTCCCCGTGTATCAAAGAATCCTAGAGCACATTAGTGATTTTCTCCAGCTGTGGATTAATTGATGGAATCTTTTGTGACCATCTCTAACTGAGATTAATTAAATACTTGTTCATCATTTTAGAGTGAGTGACAGAACTGTAAGTGATGGAATCTGATCATTATTCATTGTTTAATTATCTATCACGTACATTAGGCACTCTCTGCACTGTCATCAATAGGCTGAGGACCTGAAACGAGGGAAATACATTCTTTTCTGCTACTGTAAAAGTTGAATCTCACAACTAGAAGTACAGTTGTGTTAAATTAAATACTGTTCATCTATGTCTTTGTGTTTCTAATGTATATGTAAAATTTAAACTGATCCCTGATCTCAAATTTGTCTTGACAAATAGCAATACGGTAACTGAACCAAGTAAATATAAAACA